>JBBPMK010000006.1:242567-265167 GCA_038090295.1 Boletus semigastroideus | reverse complement strand
GCGAGGTGGTGGGATGTCACTCTCTCGCCGTCTTGCCATCTCGCTGGTGAGACAGCGAGGTGGCGAGGTGGCGATGTGACGAGGGTGAGCTGGTGAGGCGGTGAGACAGCGACGCAGTAAGAGGGGTGGTGAGAAAGTATCCGCAAGTACCCGCGGGTACTGGTGGTACGGGTACGGGTACGGGTATGGTTGCGGGTCACAAAAGTGTGACCCGTACCCATACCATGGCGGCATCTTCGTGGATGGGAGGATGCGAGTAGGGTAGGAGCTGGAACCGACGAATGCGACACTTGTCCCTTGAGCTGCTACGGAAAAAAAAAAAAAGTGGCGTTGAAAAGAAAAAGGTCCTCGAAAAAAAAGGTTTTTTGTGTAGATCTTCCGCCATAAGAACCACATACATAGAATTAGTCACATATTTAGGGGCGTAACGCGCCACAGGACAATAAGCGAGGAACACAAAAAAAAAAAAACCAGTACGTACGGCAGGCCACTTGCGAAACGAAGAATGGCACTTGGAGATATTGGTATTGGACGGGCCAGGCCGCTCAGCGATTCCACTCGACCATCCGCGTTTTTGGAAAAACACCCATCAGAGTTAATCCCAATCTTACCTGATTCAGAGGTATAGCACCTGAACAGAGCCGCGTTTGAACCAGTGCAAATTAGTGGTAGTGGGCCAAAACAAGCAAGGTTTGGTTTGCAATTTCAGTGGTACCGAACAGCTGCAATGGTACCGAACAGCTGCAATGAGCCTAGGTACACAAACAGATACAAGCGGTGCGCGTGATCATGCAACTTTGGCGATGAACGTGGAACGTTTGAACGCTCTCAGGCGCTACTCAGTGCTCCCGAAAAATGGAAAGTCAAACTTCCGCTCGAAATTGGCATTCAACCTACCATCCATTGGTAATGGCCGCGATGATCATAAGTTCAAAATCGGTAGCTAAATTGATCTTCCCACTGCTCGGACCAGCCAACCAGACCCAGATATAATGACGTTCTAACTACTTGCACGCATCGCATGCTGCAGCATCATCTCGATTTCGCGGTCCACCGCAATTTTTGGATCGGTCTGTGCAATACGGCAGTAAAAAGAGCAGCTTTGGAGCTGGAGCGGCGGCCAGGTCGTGACGAACATGCTGTCTCCTCAAGCTCAGGGATGAGATGGGATGACACGTGGCCTCCGTGTTGATAACATTGTTCGTGACACGTTTAACAGGCAGGATCCATTAACAAGTTCTGCTGGTGGAAACAACGAAGTCACGCATCAAGTATGGTTCATATAATCGTTAGATTGGGTATACTTATACTGAACCAAAGCAGCACAGCTGTACACTGTCAAGCGAGTGCACCGGTTTTCCAGCCAAGGAGGCAATATTCATGAGAATTATAACGTCACTAAATATACATTTCGGTAGCGCCTGTCGTGAAAGAAGTGCCACCAATGACGTGAAGGTACTTCTACCCGCTTCTGCGCACGCGTCTGATCCTCCCTCATAGATGGGACTATATAATCAGAGCAGTTCGCTTCCTGACGGTTTAGATTTATTCCCCAAGAATGGAACCTCGAACCCTCCACACTTTAGAGCTCGTCGCGGCGATTGTCGGTCAAACCCTTCTTCTTGTCGCTGGATGGGGTTTTCTTGGTGCAGTTCTCGTCGATAATCCTCTCGTCTTCTCCGATCGTTTTGCGATGCTCATATTTTCGGAGCCGACCGCAACGACCTGGATAGTTACTCTGATAGCTACCATGATGTCGGTGGTAACCACAGCGTGCGGTTTCATTGATGTCTTGCGGCAGTATTGCTCACGATTTGCTAGTTATCTGTCCATCGCCTTCAAGGAAGCATTGCGGCATCGTATGCACAAACCAATTTCGTTGATTCACCTTAGTGGCGGTATCGCCTTGGCCCGTGGCTCGCATCTTATCAGCTTCCGTCATCTAATTCCGACCTTGGTAACCTTGCTCGTATTCGGACTGACGAAATTGTTGGTGTCGAGGTATTAGTGTTCAGTTCTACACGGACAAAGTGAACTCATGTTATCGCTCAGTTGGAGCGCGCTGTTGGTACCGTCTCTTGTCACTTGGTCGGTGAATGCGACTGGCTGGGAACTTGATCTCACTGGCAGCTGGTTCGAGTTTATGCTCCAGCAAGAACTTATTCAGAGTGGCGCAGCCCTAGGTAATGTCAGATCTCCGTACTCAGGCATGGCAGTTTACCCAAAGACACTAGTTCGGGGTAACTCGACTGAGCTCTTTAACCTTGACGGTGTATTAAGTGGCATTGCTGCCGCACAAAACAGTTATGGAAAATCAGGAATATTTGAGTTCAATGGAAACAGGTATAACGTATCTACAGGTACGTGTGGATCTATGCTCCCCGTGCATTACAGTAATACGTATCGTGGTATAGGCGGTGTGCTTCCTGCAGCCCCAGGGTACGGCGGCATAACGGAGCCTGTGTCAAATGACAACGACGGTCTTGCATTCGCTGGTGGTCGAGTTCCGACACACCTGAATGTGCATTATCCCCAGAATCACACAATACAAGGGCTATACTATAATTTCACGTTACAGCAACAAGGTCTAACAGCAAATGTGACGTGTCGCCGGGCCTATATTGCGACAGACGTCATTGATCTTGACTCATCGTTCACCCCGATACCTGTTCCCCTTGGTAATGGAACGACAGACTACTTTACTGGTTGTGGGCATGGAACGTCACGGCTAACTGCACCGAAGGTGGGTTTCTATTCACAAGGTGTGATTGAACCACGCAAATAACATTCCATGAAACTCAAGGCCTGCCGTCTCAACAACAATACGTGACACGTTCCAACTCCTCTACTGTACCACAGGGTTCTTCCGCTGGCCTTATGTCCTCTCTCGTTTGCCCCTATCCTCTTCGACAGACTGGTTTCTCTTGGGAACATTTCTGTGAGTTTTTGCCTTCTTCCATGCTTTTTATGTGGCGTGAGTATTGATCTTGCTCAAAGCCGTGGTTACCAATACAAGTGGGAGGTATGACTTCCTCCCACTGACAACTTGTATGATCGACCCGCTCGCCACGACCACTCTCGTGAGCTACTCGAATGATAGTGTTATAAGCACGACTGTCATAAATACACAACCACTTGGAAGTAGTAACTCGAACTTGACACAGTTCTTGGCGGCTTTGGTTGACTATCAATCACGGACTACTCAAGGCCTAACCACGAACTCGATTGGCGATGCCCTATATGCTATCTATGTCTCCGCCTCTGAAAGCAATTCAACCAGCGCTGAGGATGTGACGAACCTCCTGATCGAAGAACTGGTGAGTTTCCTCGTTTTACCTGCTGTTTCACAGAACGAACTAGCATGGTTTCAGGAGCAGTACTGGCGAGGTGTCATCGAGTTCAGCGGGACGGTGCGACTTCTTCCGTCCAACTTATCGTAGCGACACTCATCCGCAACACAGTTCCTCAGATCCGGATTCTCTGTGCAACCAGGCACTATTCCGACTGAGGCACAGATCCCTGTGAACGGTCATAAGATGATCACTACGATCGGATGGTACCGTCGGTCTGAGCTATGGGGATATACAATCATCCCCATTACGATCGTCGCGGCCATGTTTTACACTGCTGTTGTCTACACGCTGTGGCACGTGTACAGGGAGCGCGGTAATCAGTCGTTCACCAGGTTTGATCCGTCAAATCCGATCCACCTGATGATGGTATCCTCTGCACGGGATCCTAATGACACCAGGTATCCTTTGGACGAGGCGTTGGAGGGATTCCAGGGCGGTGGGATCGGCCAGAACGAAAGGTTGAGGGTAGAGCTGACAGACGTCGAACCGGATCGCACGCGCAAGCGATTCCAGGTGTTCCACTCGGACAGCACATAGCTAGCGACGCACGTATCGCAAGACCTTGTGATGGGAGCTAATTTCGTTTTGTATTGACTGTGGCCTGGAGGCTTCGCGTTTCAGGCATCACCCACTTTTGTATTGTAACTGGACACAATTACACTCTTTCGGCTTCCCTTTCAAAGCCATTTTCTCCCGTCGCCGTGCCTGGGCCTAGCTGACGAACAGGTATCAGACGGATCTAGCAGAAGAGAACGAAGAGAAGAGATATCATGCATGTACGCTCAGTTGTCGTCTCGCAGTGACTCCCACAACTCTGTCTCAACACATAGACACACTAGATATATACAACAATCACTCTTGAATCTTATCCTACATACGAGAGTCTGGGACAAACCAGCGCCTTATACGGGACGAAAGCGACAGGCCTAATAGACGAGTTGACCCCTACTATTGATTAAGTTGTGCCAATACCAATGACATGAGGAGCCAGGAGACCGACCTAGTTCATACCCCCGTCATCCTAGTCATCGCCCGGTTCCCATGGCTCGTTGAGGTCAAAATACCATTTCGGTCGCACCGACTCGTCGTATCCGAGTGCCTTCTGCACCATCCGGATCACGTCTTCTTCGTCCTCCTCGATCAGCCTCTTACCCTTCGTTGTATAGTTGGTATACAACACGATGATCGTAGAGCAGTCAGCTGTGATGCGAAACGGGAATGCCACCTCGAGTTCGTACTGGACGTATGACGACAGATGTTCCGCGGCTCTGAACAATGTTATCGGCGATGGCGGGATCGGGTCACAGTAATTGTAGCGGGTCCGTAGCACATTCCCCACGTACTTATAGAGAGCTTCGTCGTCGACGTTGGGAAACGCAAAATGGAGTAGCGGTGGATCCGGATTCTTCTTGGTGACACGATACCGCTTGGGAAGTTGGGTCATGGGACAGCGCGGTGCATAAAGTTCCATGACCTCCTGTATGGGGGGGGTGCTTAGTGAAAAACCAGAGGGCGAAGAATCATTAAGACAAACAAGTAGGCGTTTTTTTGCAAATTCTTCTTCCGACGATGACATGTTGGTCGGAGGAAAGTCGAGTTTAACTGTTGCAGGCCTTTATACATGCGATCACGTCCCAGTCCTGCCACCAGTGGCATGTCCACGTGCATACCCTTTATGCTCGCCACCGCCGCTGTCAATTCACAAAGATTTATTTTCGAATAAAGAACAATATTTACCTCCCTGTACTTGTCAATCGGTTTCAGCGAAGTCTCTTCCGCTGAACAATAGGGTGGAAGTGTCATATCAGGTTCCACTAGCACCCCTGGACCTTGTCCCTTTCTCCTCAATGTTTTCTAGGCAGGGTTTACTTCTGCGGAGGAGTTTTTCCAGTACCTCCGACCTCTTCTCGAGTATGCGTCAGATAATTCGAATGAAAGTTCCCTCTATGGAGCGCTAAGCTTCATTCTCACAAGCTTTTATACGAGCCAAAGGTCAAAGCAACAAATACCAAAATCTCCTCCTCGGCACATTCCCTCAAAGAGATATCAAGAGGCTTGAAAAAAGGTAATTTCGGGCGCCTGACTTCAGTCTCATCATTGTTCAGTCCAATTCGGCCTCACGGCACAATGGGAAAAAGATTGGGGATATTGTTCCTTTGATATGGGAAGTGAAGCCGAAATCACGGAATGTCGTCTGGTTTGGTGCAAGACGACCCAAACCGGAGGGTTCGAGCTTTTACCATGGTTTCATTGGACACTTTGGCCAGATTGCTGCCCAGGTTATGAATGCCAAGGAAAGGTTTAAGCAGAAGACAGTTTACGCCCTCCTTAGCATTGACATCTGGTTCATGCTTTTCTGCTTTCCCAAAGCTGACGCTACCCCTTCCATCATGCTGTCCAACAAAGGTCAACCTAAACTTGATGCCGAGGGCTGTTCTAAGCTTATAGAGTTCATGGTTGTCCCACCATCTCCAATGGTCAATGAAGAATGCACGACTTTCTCGCCGGAGTTTCTTTACACGCTGGATTTATGCGTCAAAAATGTTGCAGACATCACAGTAACCCCAGATGCATTCTTCAACCCTCCCCCAGGAATTGAGGCGGAAATTCGTGAACGGGTATGC
Source organism: Boletus semigastroideus (assembly GCA_038090295.1). Classification (NCBI taxonomy): domain Eukaryota; kingdom Fungi; phylum Basidiomycota; class Agaricomycetes; order Boletales; family Boletaceae; genus Boletus; species Boletus semigastroideus. Next base: position 259,190 of record JBBPMK010000006.1, on the reverse strand, counting down.
GGCAGAGTCTCCTTCTCCACTGTTTGATATTGAAAGTCATTCATTTGTAGTTGAAGAAGAAAGAACACTGGCAGTTCTCTAGTGTTATTGATGAGAATATACGTCGTGACAAAGAGGAGAACCAGTACGCGTTAGGGGACTCAACAGATTGCTCCAGCGTGCAGGAGTCTGCATACGAAGGACCGAACACAGACAATGAGGCGCAGAGAAGTCAGCCCCCTAGACTTGCCAAGTTATTCCTAGCACGCAGGCCGGCGGAGACGCGTCATGATCCATCCTCAGAAAGTGATTGAAAGACTTTTTTGTTGGTGGTGGATATGACCAAGTGAATCAAGGCGGTCTTTCAAGGTTTCAACCTTCTTACATCGCTACGTAACCCACTTTCATGTCCTATGTATTAATTGGCCTGGATGCCAAGCGTCGGTTGTACTTTGACTCCGATTTATGTGCCTTACACTCGCCTCTCGGAGAACCATTCTCCACGCGCGCTCGTTCGGCCATACCCGGAGAGCGAAGCATTGTGGAAAAGCAAGAACAGATCCAAAAGCGCCCAAAGTTCATCATTGTTGACATCGTGTACTCACAGTAAGTGGGCTATCAGAACCGTAGGTGAAGCCTTGAAACAACGTGATTGTCACCGACTCCCAGTTGTCTTGAACCGGTCCGATACGGAGTCAGAACGCAACCATGACACACCTAAGTATTCAATCTCTCGAGACGGTGTCACGTTCCTCCCAGGGGCCCTCGATCGTATCCTCGTACAGTCTTTATGTAAAGGTATTGATTCAATGCGTGTTTGATTTGGAGCTGGACTGCTATGACTTACGCGTGTTGACGGTGATCTCGCCCTCTGACGAGAGCATACAGCAGAGAACCTATGAACGTCCATAGGATCTCTTACCCTTGCAAGCAGAGTGTCCTGTTCGCGAGACTATATAATCCTCAACTTGCTTCCTGGTGGTTTGCGGTCTGGCATGGAACCCGAACTCTGCAGACTTTGAGGTCTTCGCAGCAATCTGGCCGACATTAATATTCAGCATGCCATGGCTAAGCGGATGCGCCTCATCGACCCCGATCACAACTTTGGCGACCATGAGAGTGACAGTCCATCATCGCCCTTTTCACCCGGCCTATACGGGGATCAATGCAACCAAGTGGGTGCCTTTTCACAATCAGTCTCAAGCTCTCGCCCCGTCTCTGCAACGGGTACTATGTGACATATGACGACTTGTGATGATGTGTTGTTAGGAGATCGCGTAAAGTCGAACGCCTAGGCGAGGCAGTGCGTGAGCACTGACCCATATCGAGAAGCGGCAATATTGTGTCCTTGCTCCTCAACTTTGACCACTCCTCATCGAGCAATGCCGTTGATAACCCCTCTGCCAAGTGTGACTGGTGCGTGTTGATAAGACGGAGGGGCTTGTGCTGACCGGTGAGAAAATAGAGTCGCAGCCCATTGAAATCGATGTGGGACGTAAAGTATCTGCAGTAGCATTCTCGCCAGATGGCGAGTTTCTCGTGAGCGGGGACGACAAGGACGTTCGAGTGTGGCAAACACGCGATGGCAAGCAAATGGCAAGGGTGAGTACGGGCTTGGTGGACAGTATCGCTATCTCTTCAGACGGCAAATGGATCGCAGCCGGGACGCACAGGGACGGCAGCTTCGTGTGGGACGCAGAGACACACAAGCAGGTCTTTAAACACTGGGATGGCTGGTCGCACAAGACGGTCGATTTCTCGCACGACTCGAAAAGACTCGTCGGGTGTTCTTTACGGTGACGCCGTTGTTTGGGACTTACGGACAAGCAAACAAGTACAAACACTTCGACATTGCAAGGTACTATTTTAGAAACAGGATCTCAATATACACAAAAATTTTCATTATAACACTTTGTAAAAGTTTTTGTGCCACGTCTCCACAAGGCGATCGCATTGCAGTTGGCATTTATGATTCTGTCCGCATCTATGACAGCACGAATGGCTATTTGCTGGTCGAGATAAAAGTGACAGTAACCCTATTTGATACAGGTCTTGTCTGGGTCAACGACCATATCATTTGCGTATCCAAGGGTACAGTCCATGAATACGACGCGTCTAGCGGGTCATTGGTCGCAGAATGGCCGGTCCCCAGTAGCAGCCACCATTCGTGCGTTGCCCTGTCAAACCGCGGAACGTACATCGCATTTGCAACTGATCGCGCGGTGTCGTTTCGGGACACGGTGACACATACCCAACTCGCTCTCGTCGAACACACTATAACATACTTTCTACCGCATTCTCTCCAGACGACCGGTTTCTCGCAATCGGTAGCGAAGACGGGAAACTTAGCTTCCAAAGTTTACCTCATAACGTCGTGAATATCATGTCTCGTCTTATCATGACATGTCTAGTATTCCATTTCATTGTCTAATCCACAGGTCATTTCGCAGAAACCTGCCACCCAACCAAATGACGCTGTGATTCTGCCATCGTCTCGTCTACACCCTACTCTTCAGGAACTTGACTTCGAGATCGACGACGTTGCACTTGGATCGTGGAAGCACGATCAGCTCGAAAACATGGACCAGCTGTTGACGAAAGCAATCACCGCGTCTCAGGATCCGAGTTTCCATGTACTCGCTAGCAGAGCTCTCATCCGGGCTCGTCTCCGACTCTGGGACGCAGCGCTCCAAGATGCAGAACAGGTGCTTGTTCCTTCACGCCATTTGACGCTGACGTTAATTTGTACCAAGGCTATTACTATCAAACCCGTCCATCCATCTCACGTCACTTTTCTCCTCCTTATTAAGGTTTGCATTCACATTCGTTGCCCTTACTATATTCATCTCCTTTAGGCAATTATCGTGTTCATGGCCGGAGACCACCCCGACGCGTTATCGCGCGTAGATGATCTCATAGCTACGGTCCGCTTCAATGATGTATGCCATACAGTCCAGGCACGTGTTCAACATACCATCACGATATCACCACTGACAATTCCAAAGGCATACATGCATTTTCTGCTTGGAAACTCGCAGATGGAGAGCAACCATTGTGAGAGTGCAGTACTGTCGTTCGAACGTGCACGAGCGCAAATGCGAGACTACGCCAGTCCACCTCTATTTACGATCTCACTGGTGAGTTTCTTGAGAGATGTGTTGCAACATAACCTCACCTTTTGCGACAGATATTCGGATGGAAATTCAACGATTTCTCCATGACGGTTCGTCGACGTCTCTGTGGGGCCTTACATTCATCGGGTCGCACAGAGGATGCAGTCAAGCATTTCCAACTAAAGACTGAACTGGATGGGCGTGGTGAACATCTCGAATGGGCCCTCGGTGAGTGGTTGCGCATCCTGTGTAATACATTCACTTATATGTCACTCTCTCAGAATTCAGACAGCGTTCATGCAAGAGGTTGGAATCTCTCGGCGACGCAGCAGCGGATGCGCAGCGATACAATGACGCTATCTCCTACTATTACTCTGCACTGTCCCTTGTTCCCCCCTCCAAGAAATCTATTCTGATCAAACGATGCAAGGTATTGTTGAAAATGGGATCTTGGAAACAGGCTCTAGACGACGCGAACCAGGTGCGTGACCGTGCACCCCATTTACCAGATCCCGGTCAATCTTATTGATGCATGGGTGGATTCGCTCCTGGCGCACCAAGACATGCACAGGGACGACGACGATGTGCCCCCATCCCCGCCGACATCGGACGACGAAGAGATCTGTGACGACAACATGAACGACGACAATCTCTCGCTGCTTCCTGAATCGCCGTCACGTCGTTCCGTGGACATACTCGAACCGATGAGCAGAGAGACGGCGGCCCGACGGCTGGTTGCGCGTCTCGGACGGCCGTTTGGCGCGTTGATTCTGATGGCGGTCACGACGGGTCGACGGCGTGGTGCGATGGACTACAAGCGGGTTGCGACAGACGCGTTGGTTAGCGTGCGGTTTCGGGAGAACGTCCCGCTGGGTGATGTTCTGGCGAACGTACGCGTGCTCGACGTTTTGTAAACTATTTGTTTGTAAGACAATCGTGAAATCGACTGTTTGGTATTTACTGCATGTTGAACCAAGGACAGACTCGGAGCAACTCGGATGAGGCAAGCAAAGGGAGTAGCGGCGCCATCGAAGAAACAGCCCAAGTCATGCTACACGTCGAACAAGACACTCAGGGAACGCACCCCATTCTTTCAAAAAGGCGCGATCGGGTCGCTGATCCCGAATCGCTCGAGTTGAGAAGGACCTCCAGCTAGATCGTTCACGCCTTATTTCCAATGGCGCCGCAATTCTGGAGTACCAACACGAATTTGACGTGGCGCACCATCTGAGGTCTGACCACAAACTCCCTAGATGCTCGCCTCGGAAAATAACAGAGTGTGAGCTGGTCAGTTTCCGTGGGTTTTCTCCGATCCAACTCATCTCAGCAACGCTTGATCCACGAAACAGTTCCTCAGATCCGGATTTTCTGTACATCCAAGCATGATTCTCAGGTCCCCCCGTCCGTCAGTGGGAACAGGGCCTTCTTAACGATAGGCGCTGGTACCGCCGGTCGGTGGTATACTTGGGACTATACACATCATCCCCATCACGACCATCGCGATCACGATTTACACCGACGTGGCTGCCAGTGACACGCTCTGGACCCGCATCGTTCACAGTAGTTTGAAACAAGCGAATCAGATTCACTCGGTGTGACGGTGTCTTTTTGCACGGATTTGCTGAGACATCCAGAGTGGGTTGGACGGCTTTGAGTGAGCACGGTGGGGTCGCTAGGAACGAGAGAGGGTGTGGTTGACGAACGTCATACCGTCGTGTCGCAAGCGATTCCGCTTGGTCAACGGGTATTGATATGGGAGTCTTTTTGCACTACTTTAGGCATTGCAAGGGCTTTCGTCGGTCTCGTCGTTTCACTGCTGGGACTACCTTTGTACTCTACTTTGGTTGCCGTTCCTCGTCCTCGTCGCTAGATCTCAATCTAAACAACGATTATGATTCTGCCCAAGACCAACTCAACTTTGTGACTACAATCAAAAGCTCAGACGACAGCATAAGTACACGCTTTGCAAAAACAAATGTTTAATTTACTTCTAACACAGCAAGAAAAAAGCGACATGTACCGTCATGCGCGATCATAAAAGAAAACTATATGAAGAAAAACTTGCAAGATCAGCAACGCCTCGCCATCCATCCAAATTCATCAAGAACCCTGGTTCCGCCTCCACGACGAAAAACTCAGCGCCCCAATCACCCCAACGACCAGCAACGCCGTCCCAGCCCCCACCAAACTCGGCACGTACAAATACCACGCGCTCTCCATGTCTTCTCGCCCCTTGACCTCGTCCAGAAAGATCAACTCCTCCTTCTTTTGGCGTCGTCTCCGTATCATCGTCTCTTGTTCTGAATAGATTGACCCTCCTTCGCCCGAATAGACGCTCTGAGGGGCAGACGGGTGGATCTCGATCGAGGGCATCTCGAGCTCGTGCGTGCTGGCTGACAAGGCTTGGCCGGTGCCGTCGTCGGGGATGACGGGCACGTCGAGCTCGGGGTGCAACGTCCTCGCACGGTCAAAATAGCGACTTGCCAGCTCTCTGTCTCTCTTCCACGCTTCTGCACCGCCTTCACCGAGCTGAGGAGGAGGGGGGACGCGAATCGAGGACAGGGTCGAGAAAGAGGCAGAGAGCAAGACCGACGCAGCGCCTTCGAGGTGGAGGAGGCCCGCTTCAAGAAAGAGTCGTGCTAGCCCCTGAGGACCACCAATACATTGTATATAGTATGACATCGTGCCGCGTTGTTTCTCTTCGTCAACATCAATCGCGAGTGGCACCTGGAGCGGCAAGTAATGCGTGATGAGTTTCATCGTGGCGGAAGGGAGGTGTGCCTGATGCCAAGCGCGTCTAAAGTAATCAACGTTACGAACGTCCAACGGCAAGGATGAGATATCACGTACACAAAACATTCAAACGCTTCTTCTCTGTCCTTTCGAATGTCGAATAGCTCAATGGCGAATAAAACCAAGCTGGTCGGATCCATGTTATACTTGCCCTCTTGATCCGTGTCCAGAGCAGGTACGAGTGCACACGGCGAAAGCTCCTGCGGCACAGGTCCAATGATAAGCGAGGGCCATATGATCGACTGCTCCTTTTCCAGGTGGAGCGTCAACAACCTCCCCGAAGGCGATGGCAGTGACTCCAACGACGAGAAAGATGACAACGCATGAGGTTGGGTCGCGGGGGACACTGCGCCGGACGCACCCGCACCCGGTCGGCGCGGATACACTAACCCAGAGCGCTCATCCCCAGACGAGACGGGCGAGGCTAACCCGGGTGACACCGTCCCCACCTCCTCCGCGTCCGACGTCTGTGCACTCTCGAGCGACGCTGCAAAACTGCTCGATATCTCCGGGTCCGAGACGAATGCATACGACGACTGAGTGGATGTGGTGGATATCGTCGACGTGGTGCGCTCGCGCGCCGAAGGTCGCGCGTTTCGTGGTTCAAGTTGCCATGCCGAGTTCGCCACGTCCACGTTTCCGTAGAGCCGGCCCTGGGTGTTCAGTATCAGAAACCGCGTTGTTCGGGAACCACGCCCGTCAGAAGTGGACGGGTGCGAGAAAGAACCGAATAGTAACAAGCGCCTACCTTGACGACTGGCTGCTGTCCTCTCACGCCAGCTAAAAGATAGTTCCGCTCTATGATCACCTGTGTCAGAGGTCGTGTGTGAGCGAGAGGGTGACAGTGCGGGTGTCGCAGAGGGCGGTACGCACCACGACGTCCTCCTTGGATGTCTCGTAGGGCACGAGGAGCAACACCGTGGCCTGTGGATCACGACAGACAGCAAGGATGAGCGACGTCTTTGGGGTTTCCCAGAGAGCTTCACCTGATCATGAGACTGGGATAAATGTCAGCCGGAGAAGGGTTGCGCCACCAATTGTGGGGGTGAGGAGGTGCAAGCGGTACCGACCTGATGCCAGGAGTAAGGTTGTCTATGTGTATCTTGAGATTTTTCCATCGCCATTGTCGTTATCTCGTTGCGTTTCAGAGGCAAAAAAAATGATTGTAAGTTGACTAGCAGATGATGATGACTGCCACTGCCATATCAATTAGCTGACCAGCGGAGTCAGAACGCGGCACACAGCAACAACTTCCAAGTCCCGACTGCGCAGCGACCGGAACCGATTATCAACTAGTAAATATCAATCGTGTGCGTGTCAGTTACAAGCGAGAGAACTAGAAGCAATCATAAAATGGGTATGGTCGAATGCATAGGTGCTACGAAGAAAAAGAGTCTCAGCTAGCAGAGTCTCAGTAAATAGAGTAAGGAAAAACAAAAGGAGTGGAAAAATATCATGATTTCGCTACTTTTGCAGTTTGGGCAATTCTCTTCAACGTGTCCTTTTCTGCTTGCATATGCCGGATAAGCAAACCATCTAATCTTCTTGAAGACTCCTCAAACGCCTCTTGGTCCTTTTGCCAGCGCCGAACGTTGTCATTCCCTGCTGACGTAGGCCGGGAAATAGGCGTGGGTACCACACCCACGCTGGGAAGATGTTCCCGTGAATGTTGAGCGAGTGAGAGGTGCGTCAGGGAGTCAGCTGCCGCTTTGACACTGGAAAAGTAGGGTGTCTTGGGGACCATATGTCCCACAGGCTTCCGTCGTTCAGAAGGGATGGCAGACGGGTAATATGGCTCTTTGGCTCCTGGGTAGACGTTTGGTGTGGAGAGGTTGCCTAACCGCATCAACTTTGGTCTACGAGGCGTGGAAGCAAAAATAGCCATGTCTTGGTATGTGTCACTCGCGCTATCGTCAGAGTCATCCAGGTCATCCATCGCGTCGGCATGCGCCTGTATATGATCAAAGAACTCGGTGGTAGAGGAAGGGGGCGGCGCAGAATGGAGCGCAGAGTGGAAGCTCTGCGACGAGGTGTTTAAGAAGAGTGGTGGCGCATGCGTTGATTGTGACAGTGTGGAATTGGATACAAACGAGTGGGCGGTGCTTTGAGAGGGTGACCGGGTAGGTGTTATCGAAAATGTCTGAGCTGACATGGGCTGTAAAGGAACGTAACCAATGCGAGGTGGTGGTGATAAAGTAATGCCTACGAGAGATGAAGAAGGTCTTGGTGGAGGCGACATCGTGAATGGACGTGGGAGTTGATGGAGAGACGAATTGCGAGAAACGTTTTCACCTTCCTCGGGTGCTCCCGAGTGGGCAGAGTGATAACCATCCGACCATCTATCACGGAATGCGGATGCAGTAGGCGAAGGCTGCGAATACCCGGACATAGACAGTCGACCAGTCGCGCTTGCCACTGTTAATGCAAGTGATGGTCTGCCCGGTTGGTAATCCACAACCTGGTCGTCATGCTCGCTGGCCGAGTCATGTGACATCGAAGTCATTCCGCTCAGCCGGTTATCAAACGATGACGGTGCAGGCGAGAGGCTCAAAGTAGGCATTGGGGGGGTTTTACTTGATGTGACGCTCCCGTTCGTCTTTGACCCGTGCTTCTCAGACAACATAGGAGACGACATGGATCTGCGCAACAGTTTTCTTGGCGTTTGACATGTGGCATTATCTGAAGGTGGGGATACGTTGGTTTGCGACTGAGAGAACTTGGGGTTACCGAACGGTCGACGTGGCGGTGGAGACAGGGGTGTATGGAGCACAGGCGTCTCTGCTCTTAAGAGAGCGAGGTTTGATAGCCGTCGACGATCCGGTTCCGGCACGATGGCAACCAAGGCTGCTGGGTCCAACACCGAGCTAACATTCGGGGAAGGTTCGAAGTCTTCCATAGGATCGATAATGGGATGACTTAGAATCTTTTGGTTCAACAGTCTCCTCTGTTGCGCCAGCACTGGATCAGGACGAAGCGACTCCGACGACCGCGCGTGAAAGGGTGTCTTGGCGGGCGTCGAGTAGCCCGAGGCAGCGGATGTGGCTCTCGAAGTATTGAGGGAATGCCCAACTGCTTCCCGAAGCAGAGCCTTCCTCCAGGCATCTTCTCCAGGATCCAGGCTTGACTGGCCGGGGCTACCCGGGGGTGGTAGACGCTCTGCCAGAACAGCTGCACCAACTGAATCTTCGATGCCAAGCCCGTGAAGCGCTGAAGCCTGCAGCGGCAAGGGGTAACTGGCCGAAGGTGGTGGTACATCAACCGTCTCCGTGGGATCGACGATGCCATCAAAAGTGGCGAATTTAGCCTTCCGAGAGGCACGGTCCCGATCCAACAAAAAGTCGCGTGTCCCAAGATCCACCTCCGCCTGCTTCGCGGCCGCAGCCAAGTCATGCATCCTCTCCCGAACCACAACTACTCTTGTTAAGTGTTGGCTCCCTGGTGGATGACGGAACGGTCTGCCATCGCGTGCTAATTGACCAGAGGCTGTAGAATCCGACGTCACTCTGAAAATTGGAGTGGTGCCACTCGCAAGATCAGGACTGGCAAGTTTCGACCTGGGTTTTCCAACTCGAAACAAGTCGAAAAACGTCGGAGAGAGTGCCTTCTTGTTGCTGAGCGAGGATGAAAAATCCGCGGGAGACGGCTTGGAATGGGCAGGTGGGAGGAAGTAGTTGTTTTTGACAAGAAGCCGCAAACGATAAGATACGTCGTCTGCGTCGAACCCTTGGGCTCTCGGAGCTTCCAACTCGAACGCGGGTATGGGAACACCGCGATCTGGGACGGTAGGGGATAGAGGGGACGGGGGAGAGTCGGTTCCCATGGAAGTGGACATGGGATAGACAGAGGACGAGGTTGAGGACTGTTGGGTCAACACGGAGTCGCGCAAGCTACTTCGAACCCGATCGGCGTCCGCAGGGGTAGGTTTGAATGAGGAGGGAGGGGATGTTATACGGGGTGGGTGCCGACCTTTGATCTTTGTCTGGAGAGGCGAAATTGAAGAAGGGCGACAAATTTTCAATAGCAAGGTATACGTACCGTCGCGGGGGAAACAGCTGTCTCCGACGACATCGCTACGACAAGTTGGGGAGGATGAACATGCGTAGAGTCGGCTGGTACTGCCTCGTGTCCGTCTATTATAGGACCGAATGTGCCAAAGGTAGTACAACTCCTATTCGCGTCTTGTGCGCTACGTACAGAGCCCAAAGCGGAGTCGGTCCCGAGTCGAGCATGTTTCGTTGACATGCCATTTGGGGTTCCGGGGCTGCTGACAACTAGGTCCGGGACGGAATCCGTGTTATTGGCAGCGGATATGTCGAGTACCTGGTCGACGAGCTCTGTGGTCTTCTCATCGCGAGATGAACTTGGTATGATCGTTCCAGTTCGTTTTCGGGTGATACGCGAGCGACGCGAGAGGCTTGCTCCGCTGCTGCTGGCGGTGCTGGCGGACGAGTTTGAGCGCGAGGGACCAGAGAAAGGCAGGGAAGAGGGATCTGGCATGGACCGCGCGCGATGTCCCTCCGACTTTTCAAAGTCACTTAATAATTTGTGCCAAAGCAAAACTGGTCTCTTTGACAATCCCTTTTAGGAAAGCTTATGTAATTCAATATACTTCAAACTACGAAGTTGGTTTCACTAGAACTCTGATGGCGTCCGACTCGATGCAGCAGCTCTTCCTCGACGGTAACGCGCACTTCGTTCAACTCGTGTTTCTTCTGATAATCATCGACAGCTCTCCCTAAATCAGAGGGCCTTCTCCCCAAATGGCAACTCATTGCCGCTACCTTGGCCGTTTTCAACACCATTCAAAACTTTACAACACTCAAGCTCACGCGCAGGCTCTATACTGGTGTACCACCCACTTCTAGTAAGCCTTTTATTGTCTGCGCCGTTCGCTCGCCACAACCACTCCACAGTCACTGGACTGCAGGCACGCACGTTCGCCATGTGGACGTTGACCTCTGCAGTCGTGCGGGGATACGCCGCCTATAATATCCACAGCAAGGTGTACGTATCCGTTGCTGCCATCTGCTCCTTCCTAGCTAATCACCGCAGTATGTATGACATGACTTTGTTCACATACCTAATTGCCTTTGTGCACTTTACTTCCGAGCTATTCATTTTCCGTACTGCCAGATTCAATTCGCCGGTGCTCAGCCCCGTCATCGTGTCCAGTTGAGTCGAAACCGCAGTGCAAATTAGCTTAACAGACCTGCTGACTAGATGCTGATAGCTGTTTCGCTCGTTTGGATGTTGCAACAGTACGACTTTTATGTCAAGTTATGACCAATGATGTTTGAAATCCATTGAACCCACTGTATCATCGGCGGGGCATCCTAATAGATACGTGACGGCCTTTTCTCGTTCTCCCTGGGGTTGTCATTCGGGTCAACGCGGAGTGACTCGACTGCATGCTTGTTGATGGGGGGAACGAAATGGTTGGGAAGATTGTGAATTACAGTCCGACACAACGGACTTCATTTGTTTTGTTGAAACACGGAGAAAACCTTTGGCAATAGCATGGTAAGGCTTCACATGCCCAGACCTACTGGCACAGTCCGAGCAGCGCCACGACGCCTACAACTTAGGCACCCGGAGAGTCAAGTCAAGACTTCTTTATGAAAATCAAACCACAAAATCTTCAGGGACAACATCCCCGATTTGCCATTTGCCGTTGAAACTTGAGCCCTTGAGCGTTGCCATTACGATAGTTGCGCCCTTTCCTTTTCCTTCGAGAACACTCTGTTTTACAGGCTTCCCATATCAAATAAGAATTCGGAACATGATTCCCGCTGACCAATGCCGCCGAAAACGCGGCCCCGGCCGCGGGCCCACCTTTGGTTTTAGCCCAGAAATACCACCAAATCATGTGTACTGCAAAATGGGCCCGTGTGTAAAGTTGCGATGTGACGTGGCTACGTACGATCGCGCAGGTGACGGCCGAACCCGTGTCATGATGGGGTAAACTCTCTCTCTCGCCTAAAGCAAGGGACTTAGATCCGTGCTGGAGACGTAAAAGACCTACCAACGTGTGTTGTATTGCGGCTGAGCTTTTGCGCGAACGTGGCGGGCGATCGGGCGATTTGGCACCATCGTGTACCATGATTCAGAGCAAGCCTGGGATGAAGGGAATGCACGGTGCTTATACTAACCATGCTCGCGAAAAAAAAGACGCAAGCGAGGCTTGAAACATGCGCTACAAATCCAAGGCAGCTCCCCAAATTTATCTCCGTCGTCCGAGGGCTAGGCTGTGAGACATTCAATTCAATTGCTGCAAGGGTGACTTGATTCATAATGTGCACGAATACATGAAAATGACGCAGAAGAGGGGCTCTAAAGGGTTCTCTGAAACGCTGCCATCAAAGGAATGGTAGCTCTCGGAACGACCAGGTATATGTTCGGGTCAAGTCTCTGCTACTGTTGAGGAGGACGGAATTGCGGGTCAAGCCTCTGCTACTGTTGGTGAGCCCGATAATTCCGTCCTCCTACGCAGGAACAAGCCGGGGTGACGTAACGTGGTTAGTACCCCAATCTTCCCCATTCTGGCCTTTCCATCCCCGGATTACATAATCAATATGTTATGTCGCAACTTGCAAGTGCCGACCCGACCCATGTACGCGGGTATATAAGAGTTCAGCAAGAGTCAGGGCAAACACCCACCTGCATTTTCGTTGCCAAAAACTCACTGCTCATCCATATTCACCATGCCTATTGTTTTGCAATACCCTCCAGAACTTCTTTTCTCCATCTGCGCGCATGTTTACGCCGCAGGTTTACCCCCGTTTACGAGTTCCTTGGACCCCATCGCGCTCAGGGACTATGGTGTTCCGACTGCCTTGCCGTCCTCCATGCCCCCAGCCTACTGTCCAGAGTCAGTCGTGCGTAGGACTTTGGCAAATCTTTGCCTCGTCAATCACGCATGGCATGATGCCGCCAAACCATGGTTGTGGCAGAAAATCGAGGTTCGCCTGCCTCGCAGCTGGCTCGCGCTCTTGGAGGAGGTCACCGGTGGCGAGGATCAGGCCACCGAAGACAATACCGTTCTCGCCGTTGAGCAGTCTATTTATGCCGCTACCAAGGCTGCTCTTGCGACCACCACCTTTCCTGGGGCTTCCACCGACGAAGATGCCCTGCAAAAATGGAAGGAGTCTATCCTTGAGACACTGAGCGGTCCAGATGGATCTATTCCTCCTGAATTGCTCTCTCCCCCTGCCTCTCGTGATCCTTCTCCTCGACGTCTCAGAACGAAAAGCAAAAGTCCTGCCCGCTGGAAGATCATGCGGACTATCAGCGATGCAGTCCAGAATGCAATGGAGAAGAAGGAACCCGGCTTTTATGGCAAGTTTCTTGTTTCCCGGATAATTGCGTTGCCTAAACGTTTCGTCCTTAGTTCCGACACTGCATGACTCACGACCGGGAAGGTTTATACAGCACATTGACTTCAATCACTTCCGGACCATCGGCATGCGCCGTTCCGTGGAGGAGGGCATGAATAGCCGATTCGTTACCGGCGAACGTGTCGAGGCACTTTTAAAGGTGTGTCCTCATTAAGTTTGCATTCCGACCCACGGTGGCTGATACTGCCCCTGAAGGAAATGCCGAACCTCACTGCATTTGGAGCCACCGAATATATGGACGGGGCGCTAACTTTGCCGGTATTGAATGAGTTATTTCTCCGCGGATTCCCCTCACGTGGTCGGGGCCGTCCGTCACGTGGACGTGGGCTCATATCCAACGAGAGTGACAATGAGCTGGAGGAGGATGAGCGGGAGCGAATGCGCGACTGCAAAGACCTCGAAGCTGTTGACTTCACGGGGTGTATTAGCGCTGTTTTCGTTGCCTCATTCACCGAATTCGTCAACACGCATCTCATCAACCATGACGGTGACTCAAGCGGGAGCGAAGACGAGGGCCGAACGGATGCGAGGCGTTCTCGTACATCACCAGTCGTTCGTTTTGCGCGAGAAGAGCCACTGATGTTCCCCGGTCTTCAGCGTCTCGGTCTTCGAGGCGTAAAATCTATTCAGCCACACATTCTCACACCCTTTGTACTCTCCTTCCCCTCTCTCACCCATCTCGACCTTTCCGCGACACGTGTCACACCAGAGTTGCTCGAAGCACTCGGTGAATCGCCTGTTAGACTTCGTTCCCTCGGTCTGGCTCGTTGCATCCGTTTGACTGGAGAGTCAATTAGAGATTTCCTCGTTCGAGCACCCGCAGCTGCTCGCATACAAGAACTCACGCTCTATGGCGACCAGACTTTCCCGTCCCCACTATCGACCAACGACCTCGCTGAAATCTTTACTCTCGCGCCATGCTTCATTAGTGGCGAACTCACCTACCTCGACCTATCCAGTGCTCCTATAACCAAAGAATTGCTGCAGGAGTGTCGACCACAACCAAAACTACGCTCGCTGGGTCTCTCCTATATTCCGCAGCTTGAACTAAAAACCATCACCGCGTTCATCATGACCAAGGCTGTCAACGTCGAGGTACTGACAGTCGTATCCACATCTCCGGAACTTGACTGGATTCGAGCTGGTGCCGGACCTCGAGGATCCGCCCGTCAAGCCTCCCTGGCTCTGCACACACAAGTCATTGGACCGATGTGCATACCGCCTTCCATGTCCGTATACAGTTCGGAGCCTATTGTCCCCCAGGCACCCACACGGCTCCGTGTCATCGAGCTATCCATACCGGTGCTTGTCGGCCTCGGAGCTGGCGCAGGGTCCTGGCGAATCATTCGGAGTAAGGGCGGTCGCGGCTGGTACGTTGACACGGCGAGTGGGTGGGTCGGTGGCGAATTACGGAGGCAACTGCCTGCCGACCACTCTTTACGGGTCGAAATGGAGCGGTTAGCGAAAGCCAACGGCAATGTGAACAGTGGGGTGGGCTGGCATGCGAGAAAAATGGAGGTATGTGGCGTGGCGTTTTCTCACTTGATTCGAACTGACGATTCCGTTTCACCCTTTAGGTTTTGCATGGCCACGGCATGTTGGGCCGCGAGGACGGCTTGTACGGCGCGGTTTCGTTTGCATACCAAGGATGAAATCCTACCAAAAAAAAAATACCACAATACACGTGACCTTGCGACTGGGTGATATAAGGGACAGCATCTAGAATCGTATCTTTTACTCGTTGATGCGACGGCTGGTGCATGCTGATGTTATGGGCTGGTGGGTGGCATTTAAGCCTATGTTTTCCTTTAAGTTACGGATTCACTTACTTGTCGATCCTCTGGCGAGGATGATACAATGTACATATAGCTTATGGTTAAGACAAACTTTTATATATTCGTTCGATTTATCCATTCGCAGGGCCGTGGTGAATGTGATGCTGTTTCAGGAATGCAGTGAGAAAAATGATGCAACAGGTACAGTGTCCATAATGCATACATAGCTTCGGGTGTGAAGAAAAGCTGATCATCATGGCGCACAAGGTTTGCGAATTATCAAGATACATTTTGGGAGAGAGAGCCCCACCGCAGGTTCCCCATGCTATGCATGAGTAGCACGATACGCGCATTGACAAAGGTGACGGCAAAGTCGGCCGATATGACGGTACAGTGTCTGACGTATGTGACCACGTTGCAAAGCGTACCTAGTGAAACACGTCCGGGGTGGCAGGCAATCGTACACAGCTTGGCCGCGCCACCGTACGCGATTCTGGCGGTGTGACGCTCGACGGCAGACATGTGTCGCACACAACCCACGTGTCCTATGAACTTACCTGGTATGGTAACTGCAGTCTCGACCAGCATCAGGATCACCAAAGCTTGCACTCAGCCAGGAGTCCAGGACGAAGGGGCGTCTTGATTAGGCTAAGTACGCCTCGCGACGTCAAGCACGCTGCTTGGCGGCCGGCCGTGGCTTATAGATGAGGCAGTACACAAGTGTGACACAGGGCACGGAGCGGTGTGTACGTGGATATGGAACATTCGAATGGAACAGTCTGTTGTTCGGACATCTCCGATTTAGGAAGGCAACTGCGGAGCTGGGTAATAGTACAGCGCGACTGTGAGGTGCGCTCGCGAGGTGCGATGCGGGTTCCAGAGAGTGGTGAAAGCAGAAGAAAAAGAAAACAAGATCTTTTCCTGGCTTCGCTGCGTCCGATCGAACTACAGTGCTTGCCTTTTTGGTATATGTTTCTCCACGTGACGGACTATTTATATAAAAAGGATAATCGCCGCTACCTTCCAATCGAAAACGCTGCCAAGACAATCGTATCGTCAAGACGCTTGGAATTTCCGTCCGGAGGTTTATTTGTTCTTGTTCTTGCTCCCTTCCACTTTGTTCCTTTCCAACCACGAACTCGTACAAAGGTATAATTCCTGGCACAACGTTACGAACTTGCCCCAAATCACATCACGAGTAGGTTACTCGCTACTAAACCGCTGTGCCACTCATGAATAACCAATCGTCGACCTCAGTGGGAGAACCCGGCCCCTCAGAGTCGTCTTTTAGCTCCAAACAACTCCTTGTCTCCCCCCAGCCGACGGGTGCATCCTCGTCGGTTGGGAGACTAATAGCTGGGGAGCCAGTGGAACGACGGAAACCCTCTCTTATGCAACACGCTGTCATCCTCATGCAACCTGAAAAAAAGGTTGGACCAGCTCCGACGGTCTTGCAAAGCATACGAGCCATCCTAGCAGCATCTTGTGAGTGGTCCACTAACGGAGAGAGCCCTCTCTGACCTTGTCCCGTCAGATTTGAATATCTTGTTGCTTTGTATCCCAATATCT